>CM034147.1:479125352-479149392 GCA_019776745.2 Taxus chinensis | reverse complement strand
TGTTAGATGCACGCCTTTTTGTGTATTGAGGCTGCTCGACATATGTCCAACCAAATAAACTTCTTCCCTTTCCTCTGAAGGGAAGTGATAGGGTTTATAATCTGAGAGAAGTCCTGAACAAATATCTGATAGTAACATATTAATCCCATGAATTTGTGCACCTCGGTCACTGTAGTGGGTACTGGACAATCCATAATGGCCCTAATCTTGGAATGATCGAATGCAATACCTTCCCTATAAATAATATGACCCAAATATTACACCTCTTTCTGAAAGAAAGCACAGTTGTCCATGTTCTCATAAAGTTTCTACTCATGAAGACACTGAAGAACGTGATGAAGGTGCCCCTTGTGCTCCTCATGTGTATGTGAGTATATCAAAATGTCATCTAGGAAGATAAGAATGAAGTGATCTAAGAAGGTCCTGAATACCCCATTCATCAAACTCATGAACACTACGGGGGCATTAGTCAAACTAAAAGGCACCACTGTGAACTCATAGTGCACATATTTTATGCGGAAGGTAGTCTTATGAATGTCCACCTCCAAGATCCTCAACTGATGGTACCATGACTTGAGATCAATCTTAGAGAAAATTGTGGCTCCCTTCATCTGATCAAATAATTCATTAATACAAGGAAGAGGATAATGATTCTTGATCATTACCTTGTTCAACTGGTGGTAATTAATACACAACTGTAAGGATCCATCCTTCTTCACAAATATCACTGGTGCACCACAAGGGGATACACTAGGATGGATAAAACCTTTCTCCAAAAGACCCTTAAGCTACAACTTGAACTCACAGAGCTCTGGGGTGGTCATATGATAAGGTGCCCATGAGATAGGCTCTACTCCAGGGACTAGATCTATATTAAAATCAATCTCATGTGGGGGCGGTAACCCCGGTAGCTCCCCTAGAAAGACATTAGTAAATTCTCTCAAAATGGGATGATCATCTAGTGATGGTCCACTACACCCATCGTCTGATCTGTCACTGATTGTAACAGCATACATTTGACAACCCCTTCACACACACCACTTAAGCTACATAGTGGAAATGGTGCAAATAGAAACGGATCTCCTGAACCCCAAGATAACCAACTCAACTCCCAGATCATTTACATAAGATATAGTCTTATGATAACAATCCATCCTAGCCCTATGTGCAAACAACTAGTCCATACTCAAAATGACTCCATATGAGCCCAAAGGAAGGATACAAAGATCTGAGGTAGTGGTGAAAGGTCCCAAATCCACTACACACTCCTTAACTAAGGATTCTACAGAGATCTTTGCTCTAGAAGCCATCTTGACATCCCAACTAAGACACTGCCTAACTACCACTAGCCTGCATCACTCTACTAAATATGGTGTAATGAAAGAATCATAATAACTAGAATAAAAAAATACAGAAGTAGGAATACCACCAATGCTACTTGTGGTCTTAATGACTATGCTCTGATGCTCTTCCTAAAAGTTCTCAACTGCTACATAAATCTTGTGGCTGTGTCCCATGTCACCAATAATCGACTCTAAAATTTGTGTCTTACCCTTGTTGTTAGGGTTCTATAGGAAATCTCTCCAAAAGTGTCAAGTAACTCCACAACCAAAACATCCTCCTGATCCTCCCCAATGAGTAGCACCTCCAGTAGGTACCCTAGAAGCCTGTGGGGTGGATCCTGATGATCTAGCTATGGTCTATTGAGGTCTCTGATGGTGAGCTCCTACTAACTAAGTTCTAGGTCCACTATGTGTCCTGATGGGACCCCTAGGAGGAGGCTCCATACTCTGACCTCTCTGTGCATCAGCTCTCTATGGAGGTCTATGATGTAACAATCCCATTTTAAGACTTTAGAAGAAAGGAATTTTTTTTTGTATGATTATTGTTCTCTGTTCTAAATACATAATTTAGAACACACATTTTATAACAACCATTCTTATAATAGATAACCATATGCAGCTGTAATGACTCAATGAGCAACTGATCTATTTCATTCCTTGAATTGGTGAACTATCAATCTATTCATGTGTAACATTGAGTTTTGAGTATTCTCCTAAATACTTCATATACTTGGTTCTCTTACCCTACTCTGGGTATTGAGTGATCTATCTAAGGAACCTAACTGAATATTTGCTACCAATATTCATCGGTATCACGATCCTTAGACTAGGTGACACATGACAATGAAATCAGCAGCTTGCGATACTTTGGACAAAGATTTCTAACATACTATTTGTATTACTTATTCCTTGATGAAATACTCATCAATCTAGAATATGTCCTTCACCCCACTCCATTGTTATCTAGAATGTATTATACTGACTTCTGTCAGTCCCCTTGCCCAAGGTTTAACTCTAGTTCAGGTTAACAACATAGGTCATGATATGAAGAGGCTCACAAAGACTTAGGATAAATTGGCATACTGGTTCAACCTAGGTTATCCTTGTGTGCCAAGGTACCCTGAGTCTTAGAGGTCTACTTCATATCCTTACTATGTTACTATCCAGACCTAGAGGGAAAACTTGTTCAAGTTCAAAGGTGTGTAGATCCTGTCAATTAATGTAGAAGGGTGTTGACATATGTTAACTGTATTGTTGTATCCTCGAGAAGATCCTAATATTCTCAAAGGTACAACCCTGTAGTTGACATGTGCCAACATCCTACAGAACAACCTCATTAGGATGTACATACCTCCAAGATTTTACTTATGTTAAGTTAAATTTGTGTTAATAGATAACATATTTTGGCAGCCCATCTAACCTTGAGTCCAACACTCTTTAAGTCCTTTTTTTTTTAAATTTGAATTCAATTAATCTTAAGAACTCAATTAACTTAAGATTGCTTCCAGATTTGTTAGTTTTGGCTTAACAACCCATTATCCAAAGATAGGACAACAACAACTTGAGTTCCTTTCTTTTTAAATGACTTAACCACATAAGGAAGTGTAACAACCTACTAGGCTAAACCTTATCAGACTTATTATAATTAAGTCTTAATGATTAGCAATCATATCTTCCTCTTTTATGTATATATTTGTTAGATAGGAAGAGTCTTCCTCCTATAGTTAAATGCTAGAGTATAACACACCCCCTTTCATGTCTTTTATTGATTCAATAGTTTTCATTATAGGATTATTTTACATCACATCAATATAATGAATTGCTTAGATAAGAATATTGCATTCTACTAATTATCTATCTGCATCTTACATAGGGAATTCATCTAAGTTCCTTTTACAATCCTCATCAATATTCACCTCCAATCATATAGATAATAAGTAGAATATCCTCTAGACAAGGTACCATCCTACAGAAAAAGGTATAAGAGAATTAACACAACCAATGTGAGAAAATTCTCAAATTCCAATTCATAGTCAAACTTATACATTTACAAGATTATGCAATTTAGACACACGACATAACAACATCCTTTCCTCAAAATAATATAACTTTTCTATTCAATATAAGTAAGGCCAATTAGATTTTTTTTATAAGAATTAGATTTAAAACAACCAATGCATCATATAAGTGTGTGCCTTCTTTTATCACTTACGATGTCCATCTGTAAAAATTACTAGCATGAGTCAATTTAATGAACTGAGTGAGCATGATAAGCACTAATCCTTAAAATGAAATGCACTCAACTAATTGCTTCCATAAAACAACCCTTCTTTAAGGATCAATTAGTATATCATATGATAAGCGTAAGTAATTACAATCAATAAAGAAGAGTAAAAACGTCATGAAATCACTTCCAAGAGGAAAGAGTGGAATATGGTATATATTATCTATCCTAACATTTTAACATAAAATTTAATCCATTGATTTCCTTTAACAATAACATATCATACTATCACATTATATTCCAAACCTCATCATAATAGTATACGATACTTAGTTATTTATCTTAAGATAAAAAGGTTTCTTACAACATGATTCAAATTAAGATGATTCATCTAACATTAATTAATATGTTCATCGCAACAGGATAATATAAAAATACCCAATAAGGAGAGAGAGAATATCACCCAATCAACAGTTTGCATTCCCTTTTCAACAAACTAATCATCATTCACCTTCTTTTGTATTTCAGTCCAAATATAAGTAAGAGAAGGCTAATCAACAATGTTTAACTTTATCCTAAGAACATTCAATCGTAAGTCCTTACAATTGAATTTTCTCTAACTAAATATAACAGAAGCATAGCAGTAATGAACCTACTACAACAATCATCTCTTTCACTTTCATTAATAGCCGTTCCTTTTTCAATCCAATAACAATTTTAAGAATGTATAAAAGGTTCCAAGGAAGAGATCCAAACACTTTTTAAGAAAGAAGGAGAAACTTATAAACCTATATTAAAAACAAGATATCCCAATAAAAAAAGTGATCCCTTTCATTTAATTCATTAAAACAGTGAAGGTTATACACAACCATAATACACAAAGAGTCATAATAATTCCTTATAAACTCTATATAAATTCAATGAACCCAATCAAGAAGTGAAACCCGAGTAAGGAATTGTACTGAGAATTTTCTTAGGAGTTCAGCCAAGACAGAATTAATTTCCTACTTCTAAACTTAACACTCCTAAAGTAAAATATTGAATTCCCAACAGGAATAGAAATTACTAAACAAATTCAAGTCAAACCTTCCATGGTTACCAAGCAATTAGACAAAACTATCATTTCCAGTTTCCTCCAAAGTACATGCAACTATCCTTTTAACATGCAACTGAGAATGGTAACTACTAAACTAATTACAGTCAAATTGCAATGTTTACCAAACAATTAACAAACTATCATTTCCAGTTTCCTCCAAACACATGCAACTATCCCAAACATGCATCTGTCTCATTTCGAGTTCAGAGTTTACAAAAGTTCAATAAAAAATAGACTGAATTTAAACGAAAAGAGCTAGCAGGATTTACAACAAAAACCTTTATGCCCGAGTCTCGAAATACAACTTGAGCACCTAGTTGAGCATGTGCTCTTACCAAATCAAATCATTCAACCATTTATATCCAGTTCGGGTAATCACAACCCTTTAATTATTTACAATACATATAAAGAAAACCAGTTAGCTTCTTAACTGGATTGGCACCTTGCCCCGATATCATTTCAATCATTATAAAACAAATTCATTAAATTTCCTTGCAACATATTTCCCCCAATGAATCAAAAAAGCTTCCACATCATAGAACAAGATCAAAATTTGTAAGTAAACCTTAAAGCTAACTTAGTCAAGATAGTTTACATAATCACCTTTTAGCCCTTGGTTATTATTAGGGACGATTTGAAATATTGAATTCAGAGTTCAGACCATACTCCCATAAATATCAAAACCATTTCCATTAAAGGAAAATCTCTATAAACCTTTATAGGGTCACAACAAAACATTTAACTCCAACCAAATACAGGTTTACTACAAGACCTAATTTCCTTGTTTATTATATCACACAGTTTCCAAATTTCACTCATAGTTTTATCAATTTGGATGAATAAGAATAACCCATCTTCAACACAACGTGGTTCTTACCACTATGAAATGAGTCACAAAAATCATAAGATCTGGGCACTAAATCCACAGAACCCAGATAAATGATAATTTTCAACAAAGAACACTGTTGCAGACAAGATTCCTTAAACAATAACACGGTTCTATCCAGATTAAAACCATAAATAATCTATTTCTATAGATACAAGAAGAACCTAAGGTTCTCCAAGAAAACACAGCAAGTAACAGTAGTTTAAATTTAAACAAACAAAAATAAACCAATACCTATGATTACCAGCTCTCATTATGCCAAACAACTTACAGAGTTCCCTTTTTGCTTAAATTTTCATATGCTAACACTAACACAATGAATTTCCCAATCAAGATTATTCCCTACAATGGATTTCAAGCCAAGAAGAGCAAGATTCAATAACCTAATAACAAATAGCCAGGAAACATGTAATGTACTAAACTAATAGAGTAGAGTTGTTTCTATGAAATCATTTAGAAGAGAGAAAAATATTTTAACAATTAGAGCCTATCATGCCTAATAGTGTCTCGGTCGAATCAAAGAAGACATCCAACCAAGCTCACCACTTTTCCTCTTTTCCACAAAAGATCAAACAACCAGATACTTCTTCCACAATTCCTCTTATAAATTCTATGAAATGAAAATAGATTAGAAATATCAATAATAGTCATGAAGTGCAATTTAATCAACTGGTTTGAAAAACCAGAGTTCATGCAGAGTGAAAATCAGAGAACATGCAAAATGAAACAACCCATGCAAAATCCATTGGCATGCCTACCAAGGTGGTTTGGGATCAAAAACCAAACTCAATTAATTTCATTAATCCCAAATCTCCCGCTCAATCCTCCTTGCCACCGCCTACCAAGTTTGGCGATTGTCAAGTCAAATTTAACAAAAAATTCAAATTTTAGTGATACTACCACCTAGGCCTTCACCAACCCAACTAGATCCTACCAAATTTGGCAGTACCATAAGTCCTTTCATCCTTATCAACAACATTAATGCCTTAGGAACTGTTTCCCAATACTTGTGAACCCTTAGGTTCCCCTTCATGCCAATAACTTAGGATAGATTAATGGCTTAGGTTAGATCTTAGGTAGATTAAATTTTATACCTTAGGATATAACACTAACCACTAACCTATAACATAGGTAAGTAATCAAAATACAATACCTTTAGGAACTAGGTTAGATCACCAAACAACCTTGTAGTATTAGGTTCTAGTTTTATTACCTAACAACCCTTCCAACTCCTTAGTACCAAGTTTAGGTTAGAGTCAGAATTATATCAAGTAACATAGCTTAGGTAGGAAATACTTTCACTTAGTTTAGGATTACGGTTCTCTCCAATGCCATGAATAGGCTGAAATATTGATTACACCAGTAATGACCTGCCAAGGTTGATTTCCAAAGATCCAACGAAACTTTCCACTGAATGGAAATATTTTCACACAAAAAGGGAATTAAATAACTTACGTCTACTAAGTTCAGTCCATATTCTCTTAATTCATGGAATGCCAACTCATCATTTGTTCATTCTGAATAGATTTAAAACATTTCTTGGATCACTGAAATTGATCCAAGGATGAGTCATATAAACAGATAAGTTTACGATTTTCCCTAAATTAGAATGCACTCATCTAGGAGAAGTGAAAAATGAATTCAAGGAACATTCTAGTTCAATAAAAATATCTTAAGAGTAGAAAAGACTTAACCAAATCAAATTATAATTTCCCCACAATCAAAAGAACATATCCTCATAAGAAAAATCATATGTCAACACTTGAAATGCAAAAGAGAAAATATCAACTTTAAAGGGTGTTACTTATGAGGTGGGCAGAACTACTACTACTGTGGCCTAAAAGATGACTGTGATGTACACTAGCCACCGCAAGGAAGGGGTACTGACCCCCTCGATCTATCTTACTGAATCTGATGTATGTAGCTCCAGACTCAGTCTCTAGCCTGCTGGGTCTTTCCCCAAGTCTCCTCTATAATATAGGCCTTCTCGACAGCCTCTGCTAATGTCTGTGGGTAGTAGATCTAAACCAAACCTCCAATATCTAAATTTAATCCCTATATGAACCTATGAATCTGCACCTGCTCATCCTACATATACTCTACATACTGGAGTATATCTAGAAATCTACTCTCATACTTTGCTATAGAAAGAGAACCCTGTCAGAGGTCATGGAACTCGTCAATCCTCTACTAGATGAACTTCCGTGACAAGTAACTACTCCTAAATCTCTCCTCAAATACCTCCCAGGTCACTATCTCTGAATCTACATGGAGCTTCTACTCCTCTACCCTCCACCATACTCCTGCTCCATCCCTTAGTAGATGGATCACAACATGAGCTTTCGTGTTGCTAGAACAAGGGAAAATCTTGAAGCAACCACTCAAGCTCACTAACCAGGCCTTTACCTAAAAAATTTTGACAGAGGTGTTGTAGAAAAAGATAAGGGCAAAAGAATTTTTTGGGTTGTGGGCCCATCAGGCAAAATTTTCCATAATTTTCCCGCCAAGGCACAAAAATTTCAAAGTGCCATAACTTTAGTTAGAAAGCTCATTTTTGGGAAAACAAGGACTTTCTAGAAATATCTCAATTCCCTCTTTGCATAGAAACCATAAATTTTACTCTTTGGTAGGGTTTAAGGGTTTAATTTTGTAAAAAGTATATGTAGGCTTTTAATTAGCAAACTCGTAATTTCTAGATTTCAATTTTGATTAAATTGGGTCTCCTCCTTCACTCAACATGCCAAAAAGACATGGAGGATTACTCTAGGAAGGATTTTGAAAGGTTTAGGAAGTTAAATTTGTTGAATTGATTTAAATTTGAATTTTTCCAATAAATGACAGAAAACGGATGAGGAAGGAATTGTGTTCAAATTTGCAATGGATAAATTGTTTCCTTAAGTTTTCTTTGTCAATATGAGTTCCATGCTAATGTATCATGTTAAATTTTAAGTTTTCCATATTGATTTAAGTGTGTAGGTTCAAATTGTGCATTTTTATTAAGTTTGATTGTCAGTTTTGAATATTTACAAGTGATTAACTTATTTTAAATTTGTATAACAAATCTTATCATTCAAGTTTGGAATTTCATTTCTAAACTAATTAAATGCATTTATTTTTTTACAACAAACCATTCTGAATCGAAGCAATTACTAATTTTTTTTTTAAATAATTCCAAAAAAATACAAAATACAACATTGTTTCCACATACATTTCTTCCTTCCAAACAGAGATCTAACTATCTCTTTTTCCATAAAATGAAACATTGCATTTAATTCAACAATACATATAAAAGAAGGTCTTTCAATTCTTTATCAATTCCAATCATATGCTTTAGATATTTCAATGTTGGAAAAATAATAACAACATTCAATTTATCTCTTTCCAATGTACAGAGTAGAATGCAAATGCCTTTGTCAATTCAAATATACATTCTTATAATCAATTCCAACATCATTTCTCCATAACATAACTATTACCAATTCATCCACATCATGTGGGAAAGGATTACAAATGAATGTGTTTTCACAAGGGACTGTCAAACTGTACTTTTCCTTGCTCCAGGATAGCAACATGCACATTTTCTCTTCTCCAAGTTGATCACAACAAAAGAAGGGGAAAGGAAACACTCTCCACCAAACCAAGACATCCAATGAAAGGAGAATCCTTCCTTTATTGTTGGCCCCTGAGCCCCAAAAAAATACAATAAAAGGTGTAATTAAACCATGGCAACAATTGGCTTTCACAACACAACATTCTTTCACATACACATTTAAAAAAAAAACATAATTCAACACAAAAATAGCAGTTCACAACTACATTTAAAATAATTTCAAAACAAAAATCAAGCCTTATCATGCAAGCCAAAGGAGCAAGGTCTATGGGGGAAGCTACTTATGCCTCCCAATTGTAATTTGGGCATCCAACAATAACAAACCGCAAAAATAACTCATCACACTCATTTCCTTATGCCCCCCACAAATCCCTCCTTATACCCCCCACAGATTTCCTTAAGCCCCCCAAAAAGTAAGAAATGCAAGCTATTGATTTTCCATGGTGGATCCCAAACCCAAACTCCCTCCACAAAATTATGATTCCTATGGCATTCCTTATTGCCCCCACCCCACCTGGATTTCCCATAGCCTTCTCTTAGACCATCCCTATGGCAGTATATCCAACCAGCCAACAAATAAAACAAATGCATTATCCACACAACACAATAATAAAATGACAACATATAAAAAGAGATTTAAATTACTACCTCTCCATGGTTACCTTTTTCTCTAAACAAAAACCTTAAAATTCCAAAACACAGTCCAAAAAAGATAACTCCAAGCATGCAAAGCTTTCTCCAACTTCCTCTAAAAATAAGAGCTCCACACAAGAAAAATGTGCCCCCAAGGAAGTTGCAAAATGATTCAACAACCCGAAAACAAGGAAAGATTTTGAATTATATAGAAGAGGGAGAGAAGAGGATGATGTGGATCCATGTTGGATGCCAAATCACACATCCTCCAATCTCAACACCAAAGATAAAGTCCAATCTCCCAAGCACAATAACGAGGTGGGTGAAAAATATAACAAGTTACTTGCACACTCTAAAAATCCCTCACCTCAAGGGACAAAAAATTAATAAGAAGTAATAAATTGCAACCCAAAACAAGCAACATACTTAATAAAATTCATTATAAAAGTCACAAATCACATCTCCATCCATAAGTATGGTTGGTAGATTAAATTTAGAGATATGAGACACATTTTACTTGTCCCACAAGCCTCCAAAAATAGCCCCCAAGGACAAATTCGAATTTCCATGGAGGTGGAGTATTTCTACTCCAAAATATGACTGACACAAGCTGTTACACAACTTACACATCCCTTACAAATTAAATGCAAAAAACCAACAACTCTTATAATTACTTTCCCACATCCCATCTTATTTTATTTAAATTTTAATTATATGATTCTCACATTAATTCTATCACAATTTAATTAATTAAAAGAAGGGGACACATTACTAATAAAATACATACAACAATAATAAAAATTAACCACATCAATAAAATACATGATACCCATGGTCACATGTAAAGGTAATCCCCCCCATGGGAATCCATAACAAAATACAACACACAATACAATAAAATGAGTTGCCATGGTGACCTTGTCGAATTCACCTAGAATTCCATTATGGTTGGTCTCCGATCCACTGATGCTTTGTTGTGATATTTTTAACCTGAAAAATACAAATACCTCCTTTGGCCTTGTGGCCATATCAGAACATCCAACATGATATAAATGAAATAACAAAACCAACTATATAAATGAATCACAACAACATCGAAGAAACAACTTCATTATTTACATTTTTAATTAACAACTATATCATCATCAAATAATATCCATTTTCTAGATTAACTCATAATATCTAAATCACATGTCTTAATCACATCCATATCAAATAATATATCATCACCCACATATAAGGCGTCTCTAATAATCATCAGGTGTCATAATCAAATCAAGATCAACAATAATCCATGGTCAATGTCTAATAGCATGCTAAATCAAAACATAATAATGTCTATAATGTAATCACAGTATCAAAATAAGTATCCAAAAGGTGTTAAAGGAAAGTGGGCACTACAAAGAACATATTTATTTTCTTGAATTGTGGTTGTGTGTTCATCATTGGGATACAGGAGGGCTTTAAGATTAAAGATTGAATGAAAAAGGGCTTCAATAACTGAAAAATTACCAACTCATATAAAAATTTGTTAAAATGCATCAGTTAGGGTGAATTAGTCCCTTTTAAAAAAAATAGGAAGATCTTCCCATATTTTGCATTTTTTGTAAGTTGTGCCCCTTTAGCAAAGTGGAGTTATCATTAGAAAAGGTAGGGATGTCATAGAAGAATTCCAACTAAATTTGAGAAGAAGTCTTAGTTAGTTAGGTCAAGTCATGACTAAACATTGGAAGTGATGACTTGGTCACTGTGAGTTAAATGTCCCTGGAATGGGTCCAGGGTGAGGTGTCCTGATGAGGTGGATGTGTGAGGACTAAATTAACTTAATTAAAATAATTAAATTAATTAATAACGTGATGATGAATCTTAATTCAATTGTAAGTGATTAAATTAATACCAAGGTGTGGAAGGGGACTATGTCTATGTGCATGCATTATGTTGATTAATTGAAAAGAATCGAGGGGAGTGTGACCCATATTTGGTGTCTAAATTTACCCCTTTTGTCATGTAGATTTTATCGATAAATGATGCTGAGAAAAAAGGAGGTCGTTACTTCAGGTATGAGTGAAGGTTATGTTTCCCCAAGTATGGGTGGAGGTGATCCCCCTAAAACTAGGAACTAATAAAATGGTAGGTTGAGCCGGTCAGTGGTTTGAAAAAATTATAAGTTATGAAAAGTGAAGCACATTTCGGTATAAATGTGATGAGATTGGTTGTGGGTAATAGGAAAGGTCATTCAAACACATGCACACATATATAATGTGATAAGACTCTAGGAAGAACACAAACTCTACTTTGTAAAAGGTCGAAAGGTTTATCCAAACAAGGTTGATGTGATTAAGGTAATCCATGTATAAGATATAGTCCCAAAAAAAACTAGGCTAGGTGTAGGAATGTGTATTAGGTGAATTTCAAAACATCAAAGGTATATTCGGGATAAATGACATGGCATTAGGAAAGGCAAGGTCATTAGGCTAAACAATTTCAATAACGTCATCGCAAGGTATAATGAGTAAGAAAAATTGAGTGCCAAAATGAGTAGGGCTAGTTTCGGTGTGTAGGTAAGGCCAAGGTAGAGGAAAAATCATGCCCCAACTGATAGTGTGATTAGGTGTTAGGTAATAATGAAATTACTTGTGGTGATAAGGCTAGGGTTAGGATGTGGTTATAAGAAAATCGTTATGGGTATTAAAATTGAAGGTAAAATAGGTATAGGCTAGTTATAAGGAGGATAGATGATGTAAGTGTGATGGATGGTTATAGACACTGGTGGATAGCCTAGCTACAAGTGTTACTACTATGGCCAATTCATCCAAAATTTTCTAGTGTGTTAGTTCATAGGGATGCACTATATGGGAAGGTGACTACTTTATGGGTACAGTTGACACAGGAACAAGCACAAACAACCACATTAGCAATACAAGTGACAAATTTACAAGGGTAACTAGCCCATGTAAAGGATTAGGCTCCTACATAGGCACCTTTACAGGATCCCATAGGGGATGGAGGGAAAGTAGAATCTCTATAGGCATAGATTGCTACAGAATAATTAGCACAAGCACATGCCCAAGTACCGAGATAGGGTCTCTTTATACAGGCACAGTTCTGAGACAAGGTCCCTTGATACAGGCAAGAGGTCAGAGGCTACATGTATAGGGACATGGGCCACTTTTATTAGGACAAGCTTCATAGGTTAGAGTCCATGTGATGGCACCTCCAGAGACAATATCCATTTAGAGGTTTAGTGATGCCCTAAAAGAGGATAAATATTATACGGATAATATGGAAGATAGAGGTATTGAGGTTATATCATACACTGAGCATAAGGTCTAGCTACTGGCTAGTAAGAGAACTAGTACACGCACCCACAATATGAGTACCACGGGTAACCATCAAAGTCATAGACATGGTGAGAGTGATCAGGGTTTAGGGTTTAGGGATCAGGGTTTAAGGTTTATAGTTTAGGGTTTTGAGCTAAGGGTTTAGGGTTTAGGATTTAGGGGGTTTACGATTTATGGTTTAGGGTTTAAGGTTTAAGATTTAAGGTTTAGGGTTTAGTTTTTAGGTCTCACGGTTTAAGGTTTAGGGTTTAGGGTTTAGGGCTCAAGGTTTAGGGTTTACGTTTTATGGTTTAGGGTATAGGGTTTAGGGTTTAAGGCTTAGGGTCTAGGTTTTAGGGTTTAAAGCTATTTTTAGGGTTTACGGCTCAAGGTTTAGGGTTTCGGATAAAAAGCCTTCATTTGAGCTGCTGCTCTTGATTGCACCATCTTTGCCTCCATCTTTTGGATTTTTTCCACAAAATCTGCATCTTCCATTTGATTTTCTTCCTTGTATGCATACCCTTATTCTTGATGTGCTTCATAACCAAAATGACTTTGGCACTACTGCTCATATATGGGTAGATATGCTGATTTTTTTTGAATTTGATCAAAATGCTGATTTGGAGGATTTGTAAAACATGTTGGAGGTGTGATATACTATTGTTGTAAATGTGAATTCCATGATGGAAATGAAGTCATGATTGCACAAACTTCATGGAATGAAAGAATGAAAATGATGGAAAAGGAGAATGGATGGAAATGAATGGAAAACAGGTCTGCAACTTAGAGAATGAGTTGTTTACCAGATGGAGTCACTAGATGTGCTTTTAAAGTGCCTCCAAAAGGCTGAATCTTTAACAGGAAACACACCAACCTGTCAAAGATAAAGTGGAAGACCTCTAAGGTCCCACCGGGTGTGCCAAAACTGTTGTGGCAAATCAGCAGCACCACTGGATGTTGATCAGATTTTTAGTTTGATCATACTAGCATCTAGTGTGATTACACAACATTGAATCCTTTCCCTGGTGGATCGCTTGCAAAAGATAAAGGAAATCTCTAGTTAGAGGCTGGTTTCCTCAATTCCTTTGGTCAGATTTATCACTTACAAGTTGCAGAGGGTCTATATTCTTTAACCCTACCCTAAATTCCAAAGGAGACAAAGATAGAGAATGCAAAAAGCTAAAACTAATGCTAATAGGTGATTGCACCAAAGGAGTGGTGAGCATTTCTCACTTCTGTAGATTGACACAATTCATAAAATGCAACAAAAAAACATGTACAAACTAATAACTATAATGAAGAATCAGAAATTAGTCAAACAACACCAGCAGAGGATGAAAAATTAATCACGGGGCCTGTATTGTTATTTTAACATCAAAATCACTTGCATTACAACCACCTGGGAGGAAAAATGAGTTACAGTTCTTAGAAAAGGTCTGATATTCCACCAAAATCACTTCCAAGGTAAGAAAGAGGACTTGCAAGACACAAAAATGTTCCACCTTTGAAAATGAGCCAAATTTGGATTTTACATGCAAGGGACGAGCCCAGGAGAGAAAACACGGGAAAACATGGGAGAGGTTCAATCATTGACCAAAATGCATTCAAAATAGCATAGGCATCCTTACAAACCCATTTCCTGACATTTTTAACCATGCTAGGAGAGAATGCGAGTCATTCTTCATTAAAAACGGTGGTAGAAACGTCATTTCTACTCATCACCATGTGTCAGAGATGTTTTTTGATTTTATCTCTCCAAAATCCATCAAATACAAATTGACCATGCAATCTTGTAGATAATTTCACCATCTTTCCATTGATATAAAGAGTGTGAAAAACTGAGCTCTAGATCGAAATATATGGCCATTTGAAGTTTTAGGGCAAAACAGAGCCAATCGGGTTGGCGGGCAAAATTCAAATTTTTGCACCTTTTTGGTCATTTGGAAAATTTTCCAAATTTCCCCGCGCTCCACCACCTCTAGGTGCCACGTGGTGGCATCTCATTGGCCACAGGCCTTTCAGGGGAAAATTTCCCAAAAAACTCCGCCGAGCCCATAACTTCAAAATACATGGAGTTAGGAGGAAACTTTACCTTTCTGGAAAGCTAAGAAAGAGCTCTATCCAATGGTGCCATTTTCAGAGGTTTTGAGTGCCTGAAAAGTAAAATTTTATGACTGAGGCACAAGAGAGGGGAGAATGGAAGGAGTTATCCACAAAATGAGTAGAGGGCACATTTTAGATAACAACGCCCTCGCACATGCACATGCCCATGCACACACAACACACACACACCGCACACACGCCGCACACTCCCATGAACACACACATGTAGATGCACATGCACACGCAAAGGCCTAGATACATGCATAGGCACACACACACACACATGCCGGAACATGTGAACAAACATGCACACTCCCACGCACATAGACACATGCACACGCACACACCCACGCACACGGACATGGAAACGCACACGCACATGCTTACGCGTATGCACATGCGTGCATGTGCGTATGTGTACGCATACACAAGCACATGTGCATGCACATACACACACACATGCACATGCACATGCACACACACACACACGCATATACATGCATGCACACACGCATATACACGCGCGCATGTGCATACGCATTACACACGCACAAGCACACATTGCATGCACACACACACCACATGCCCATGCCCCACATAGAGGCACATGCATAGGCACAAGCCACATGTACATGCCCAAAGACACACACACGCCCATGCACAAGCACCCCATATGCGTACGCATACATGCACATAGACACACATACAAACACGCGAATGCACAAACCAATGCACATGCAACACGAACACGCACTGGCACACACACACGCACACACACCATACACCCGCACGCGCGCACACACACACAAATGAACATGCCCACACACACACACACCCACACACCACACGCACCAGACATGCACACGCACTCCACACAACAACACACCACACACACACACACACAAGACACGCACACACGCACATGCACACGCACCACACACACGCACACACACGCACACGCACCCACACACGTACACGCACACGCATACACACAACATGTGCATGAACACGTACATGCACACATGCGTTCCCACAAACATGCACATGCATACAATAACACGTGCATGAACACGCACATGCACACATGTGCCTCCCACACACACACGCACACACCCACACACAAGCACACGCCCATGAACAGGCCCACACACAAGCACATGCATGCACCCACACACAAGCACACACACACACACGTACATGCACACACACACACATACGCACCAGCACTAGTACACACACACGGATGCACACGCACACGCACAACACACCGCACAAGCACATAACATGCACACTGCACACGCACACCACACACACACCCACGCACATTGTCCATGTGACACACACGCACACGCCCACGCAGAGGCACACACCACATGCATAGGCCCAACATATCTGCACACGCACACACAACAGGGACACGCACATGCACACACACTCAGACACGCGCACATGCATGCGTGTGCACACACACACACAAACATGCACACTTCCACAGACATGCAAATGCCCACAGACATGCACACGCACATGCACATGCATATGCATACGCACACACACATGCATACGTGTATGAACACGAGCATGTACTCACACACGCACATGCACATGCCCGCGCACACACACACGCACACGCCTGCGTGCACGCAACTACGCACGCATATTTGTATGCACACGTGGACGCACACACACACAGACGTGCATACACATGCACACACATATGCACACAGACATGACGCACGCACACGGACACGCACACACAAACACACACGCTCACGCACATGCACAAGCAAGCACACACACACAAAAATACGCACACACGCACGAACTGTAACATCCCCATTTTAAGATACTAGAACAAGGAATTTTTTATTTATACAACGTTCCCTATTATGAATTATATAATTCAAACACACGTTCAAGTTTAATAATTGTTCTCTGTCCAAATAACGCAGTTTGGACCACATAATTTCCTTTTAAAACTAATGTTCTCTGTTCATATATTTGCAATAAGGAACACATGTTCAGTGCCATTCAACCATATAACATATTCCATATGCTGTTGTAAATGACTCGAAGAACTACCGATATCCCATTTTATGGCTTGGAGTTTCAGCGATCTCTCATTTCATGACTCGGTGACTTACCGATCCTTCATGATAATTCATGCATAGTATAATGTATATACAAGGTTCTCTTACCAGTTCCCAGTTTCGAAGTGATCCATTAAGAAGCCTATCTAATATATGTTACTGATATTCATCTGACATCCTGCATCTTAAACTAGGTGATAGGACAACAACCAACCAACACTTGCGATACTTGGCCAAATATTTTCACATGCTTTGCATGATCATATTCCTGGATGTGATACACACCAATGGAATACGTCCTTCACCTCACTTCGATCTATAATCTAGAATGGTCTTTCCTGGTCTCTACCAGTCCTTCCAATTAAGGTCAAACTCTAACCCTAACTAGCAATATGAACGAGTATAGGAAGTTACTCATGGTAACTAAAGATACGCAGACATATGGTGTCGTCCCTAGATGACTCCATGTGTCTAGTTACCTTTAGTCCTCCGGAGTCACTCTGTATACCTTATCACATTCCTATCCCCAGCTGAGAACTTAGTATCCAGCTTATGTAATCTTGATGATTTAATTCAGAGGGCATTGTAATATGTCAACTATAACATTGTGTCATCATGAAGGCCCCGCCTTAATGAAGACACCATGTTGTAGCTGGCGTATGTCAATGTCCTACAGAATCCTCCCATCAAGAGTACACATCCAGTTCAAGTGATTTGGTTATGATCTTAATATTTAAGATCAACTTTCAGCAGCCAAGCTGATCCTTTATCCTCGTTCTTGTTACAGTTGTATGTAGCTAAGAGAGACTTAATCCATCTTCTAGCTTACTACGCATCTCCTCCTTCATACCGAAGGGTTGCATTTTCTCTACTTGGTTCTTTTCTTAATCCCTGGACTAAGCAGCCCATTACCGATAAACTTAATAAGTTTAACCTATTAAACTTAACCAAGTTTTTCCACAACTGTAAACAAACTCAGAATTCCATCTTATTAGACATCATTTAAACGAGGTCTAATCCTAAATGAATTATTTCATTTATTCTCCTAACCTTACATAGTTAAGGTCTGTTAACCATGGATATGTTTTTCCCATATCCGTATGTTGTTGTAAATCAGCAGCACCCCTAGATGTAAATCAAGGTTCTAAATGATGTTTAGAGCATCCAGTGTGATTGCACAACATGGAAACCTCTCTCTAAGTGTGGGACTTGTGAAAATGAGAGAGGAATCTCCAGAATAGAGCTGGGTTCCTCAAAATCCTCTGATTTAGATCTATATTTTACACAACTACAGAGGTTCTAATCCTAGATCTACCCTAGATTGCAAGGAGGAGCATGGATAAAAAATGTAAAAATGAAACTAACTAAAGATGGTGATGCAACCAAAAGGAGTGGTGAAACATTTGTTGCAATGTAAATAGACACAAATTCATGAAATGCAACAAGGGAAAACATACCACAAGCCTGGATAGATGTAATTAGAGGTCTTAAAATGAAGTAAAACAATACAAATAGAGGACTGAAAGCTTTCACTAAAGTTTGCACTATCAAATTCCCATGTAAACATCTCTTTCATTCCACCATCAAAGAGGTATAAACCTGTTACAAACTAGTGAAAAAGGTCTAATTCTTACAACTATCACTTGCTGGAGGTGAAAGAAAAAGTTTGCAATGCCAAAAAGGTTTTTCAACCCTCAAAGACATGAGCCAAATCCGGCTTTTACAATGCATGGGTCGCGCCCAGGAGAGAGAAAACATAAAAAACGTGGGAACCCATTCCTCATTAAGGAAAATGCATTAAAAACAGCATGGAGGACCTTACAAACCCATACCCTGTCATTTTTTACCACATGGAGAAGAATGCGACCCATTATGTATTAACATTTGGTTGTTTGAAATGTCATTCTGGCCATGGACAACGTACCAGAACCATTTTTGAATTTTTTTCTCTCCAAACTGAACCAAAAATTAGAAATTGACCATGGAATCATGTAGAGAATTTTAACATCTTTCTAATGATATAAAAAATGTGAAAATCTAAGCTCTGGATCAAAAGATATGATCGTTTGAAGATTTAGGGCAAAATGGACCAAAAAACCTGATTTGGCGGGAAAAAAATTTCAAATTTTACCCTCTTTTTTGTCTTTGGAAAATTTTTCAAAAATTCCCCGCACTCCACTGGTCGGATGCCACATGGTAAGCTTTGATTCACTCTGGAATTCTTCTCCTCCTTCTCTTTTCCACGGGTTTTCCTTTGAAAATTGACGTTTTATACTCTTTTGGAAAAAAATTCATTTTCCCCTCGCGCCCTGCCACTTGGGACACGTGCATCATTTGGTTCAGTGACAGGGGCATGGGGTCATCCTTTGGCTTTTAATTTTTTTTGTGAAGCCTTTGCTAAGTTTCCAAAGCTTTCCCCGAGCTCCAAACCCCCTGCCCCATAGGACACATGTTGTGCTCCTATTGGCCGCAGGCCAAAATTCAAATTGTTTCCTTCTCAAACACTTAGCCAATTTTTCATTGCGCCTTCCCCTTGTGACACGTGTCACACTGTGATTGATCCGCGAGCCCCACAAGAAAAATTTTCCATTTGAACCTTCGACCAAAATACTTGGAAAATTTTCAAATTTACTTCCGACCCCCGAACTCCTCTGCCATGTGGCAGCTTTCTATTGGCTGCGGGCCTCAAATGGGGAAAATTTTCCACAAAAAACTCCACCGAGCCATAACATGAAAAATATAAGGAGTTAGGAGGAAAAATTTAGCATTTCTGGAAAGCTGAGAGAGAGCTCTATCTGATGGTGCCATTTCCAAAAAGCCTTGAGTGCCTAAAAATAAAAAATGTAGACTGAGGCACAAGAGAGGCAAGAACACAAGGAGTTAGCCACAAAAACGAGCTGGGGCACCATTTTAGATAACAAATTTTGGTGACTCAGAGGGGGTCATCTTCCTGCTAGATGAAACTACCAGTTTCCTAAGTAGTCCATTGGGCATGGAGTCATCAAATTTTCTGTTTGGACACCCAACTTGACTTAGAATGTTGCAAGGAGGAAGATGGAATATCACCTGATGGAAGTACAGGACTGCAAACATCTCCATGGACAGCAAGTTGTGCCAAAGCACTTAGGGGAAACAAAACTAACCTATAGCAAAACACTGTGCAAAGCACTTGGAGGAATGAAAAATCTAATCTAATATTTACAAGGTGGTAAATTTCCCTCTAGAAGCACTGCTTGAGATAGATTCCATTGACTAGAATCTATAGTTCTTCCCCATCTAATGAGGCCAATTGGAAAGCATTGTTGTTCTTGCACTTCGTGACCATGTATGGGACACTCTCAATGGCATAAAATTTTGAATGCCTTCCTGGTTTGCTCTATCCACATCCCATTTCAACACTAGATCTCCAACCTGAAAAGATCTATCCTTGGCCTTCCTATCAAAGGTCTTTTTGATCAAAGCTTGATCCTTGTCCATTGCTTGGGATGCCTAATTTCTGACCTCCTGCAGCTCCATCAACTCTGCAATATCTCACTTCCATGGGCCCAAACTCTAGCAACTCTAATTGCTTCATGAGTTCCAATGTTAGCAACTCAAGTGACATGGGAAAGATTGCCTCTCTTCCATAAACAAGCTTGAATGGAGAGTTACCTGTGGATCTCTTGGGAGTTATCCTATCAGCCCATAAGGATGATTTCAGTTTGGTATGCCAAGACCTCTGATTCTCATCAAGAGTCCTCCTAATAATCCTCAACAAGTTCTTGTTTGTAGACTTGGCCTGGCCATTACCTTGAGGGTAATAGTTTGATGAAGTGCTTAGGTAGATCTCGTTCTTGACAGCCCACTAAGTCACCTTGGATCCAATGAATGCCAATGCATTATCTGAGATTATTGTAGCAGGTATACCAAATCTGGTCGCTATCCCCTCATAAAAGTCTCAGATGCTGGACTCATTTGCTTCTTTGAGTGCTACTGCTTCAGTCCATTTGGTGAAGTAGTCTGTGGTTGTCAAAATCCATTTGTGCCCTTGACTTGAATTGGGATTAATGACTCCAATGAAGTCCAAACCCCATTGCATGAATGGCTGGTCAAATGAGATTGGATGCAATGGAAGGGCAGCAAGTCTCTCTTTTCCTGTGAAGAATGCACAATTCTTACACCTTTTGATCCATGCATAGCAATCACTGAAAAATTTAGGCCAATAATACCCAGCCTTCATGATTTTTAGAGCTATCACTCTTGGTGCAAAATGACCAACAGTTGGTCCACCATGGAACTCTTCCAACACCCTATGAATCTGATTTGTGCTAATGCATCTCAGCAGCACTCCATTCACATCTTTCTTGAACAAAACTCCATCAACAATGGCATATGAGATAGCTTGCAATCTGAAGTGTCTTCTTTAGGTCTTGTTCATCTCTGGGGGGCATAGGCCTATGCTTAGGAAGTGTATAATACCTTGGGTCCAGTAAGGAGTGGGGGCAGCATTATCTTCTTCTTGATTACCACTTGGCTCACGGCTGTCCTGGACTATCAAATAACCTCTTCTTCATTGCATACTTTTTTTTGCTTCCCTAAAACTAGCTGCTCACACAATCCTTTCCCTCTTACTAGCTTGGTGATCTTGATCTCAATGTCATACTCCATGACACGGGTTATCCAACCTGCCCTTTTCTCATTCAAATCTTTGTTGAGGAGGAAGTCCTTAACCCCAGCATGTGAGACCAGCAACTGTACCTTGTTGTTTGAGACTAATGCTTAAATTTCCTCAAGCTTCTGATTACTGCCAGCACATGCTTCTCATAAAAGATTACTTCACCTCATAGTCATCTAGGCTCTGGTTGAAGAAGGCCAATTGGCTGCTCATCATTATCCTGTTATGATGTTACCAAAATGGCAGAAATAGTGTCATTACCCTCCAAATGCATAAGGATGAAATCCTGGAGAAGTCCGGGTTGATGAGAGTTGGTGCTTGAGAAATGGCTTCTTGATTGCTTCAAAACTCTCCTTGCCTTCTGCGTCACTTGAAATCCATGCTCTTCTTTAACATTTTGGTGATGGGCTTGACAAGGGCTGCAAAATCTGGGACAAACCTCCGAACAAAGTTTATCCTCCCCCAAGAAACTCTGAAGGGCTTTCTTGGGGCTTGGCAATGGTTAGTGCTCTTATGCTTCACCCTTTCTGGATCCATTGTTAATCCTTCTTGGAGACAATATGGCCAAGGAGCTTTCCTTCATGTGTAGAACGATACACTTTCTAGGATTTAAAGACACTCCAAATCTCCTGCACCTTGTGAAAACTTGTCTCAAATGAGAGAGGTGGTCTGCTTGCATTTTTAGAAAAAACAGTGATATCATCAAGGTAAATCATCACCACGTTGTTAATCAAACCTTTGAACACCATGTCCATTGCTCTTTGGAAGTAGCACTAGCGGTTGGACAACCCAAATGGCATTTTCCTGTATGCATAAGCTCCCCATTTGGTTGTGAAGGTTGTCTTGAACTGGTCTTCTTCCTTCACCATAATCTGATTGTAGCTGGAGTAGCCATCAAGTAGTGAAAACCTCTCGGAGCCAGCCATAACTTACAAGATTTGCCTCCATGGAAGGGAGTGGGTAATGGTCCTTGAGAGATGCTCTATTTAAGTCTCTAAAATCAACACACAATCTGATCACCCCCACTCTTCTTTCTGACTGTAACTAAGTTGACAACCCAACTAGAATGCTTTATTGGGAATATGATTCTTGATCAATCAGCTTGTCCAATTCTTTCCTCATGAGAGGCTCCATGTGGGGGAGTTGACTGGTCTTTTGTTTCTTCTGCCCTGACAAGCTTAGTAATTGAATCAGATTCAATGGTATGCTGAGCTAAGTTGGGATTGAAACCTTCATATCTTCATAGCTCCATTAAACACATCATGGAACTCTTGAAACAGCTGTACAAACTCATACTTTCTTGAGCAATTTCATCTTTCCAATTTGTAATGGTTTGTTCTCTTCCACCAAGATGGATACTGAATCTTCTCTCTTGACCTGATGTTTACTTTCTCTCTCCTAAACTGATCATTGGGATTAAAAATGGACTCCAAAGTGATAAGTCCTTGGGTAGCTTGTTAGTTCTCAGCCTGTACCTCTTGGTCACCCTACTACTGTTCCAATTTTTCTTGATTCTTAGCTGAGAACCTCGGCTTCTTCTTGCAAGAAATGGATGATTTTCTGGTCATTCTCAAACACTTTCCAACTGACCATTGTTATTTGGCACTGAAATCCTCACAATCATGTGGATGTTTTTTCTGTACCTTGTCTTGTGAATGCTTTCCACAATGTCAAAGGCTGCCCCTACTGCTGCAAGCCTGTCAGCAAACTTGATTCTCTTTCCTATGAATGGATTTGAGCCAAAACCCCTCAAATATTCCATGAGGGTCCCACACCCTATTCTTGTAGCACCTGAGTAGATCATTCTTGGTAGCATGTTGTCCCTTGACTTGATTTACAATCAATTCACTCTCACCAAAGACTTGCAAGTTTCTTTATTTTCTTCTTGATTGCCCAATGCATCCCTTACACCAAGGCTTCATATTCGCAGTGTTATTGGAGCATGCAAACTAAAATCTAAAAGCTGATAGTACTTTACTCCTTGAGGTGAAAACAAGCAAGGCTCCCACCTCCTGTACCTTGTCTACTCCTTGATCCATCAAAAAACATTTGCCATAACCTCTTGTCATCTTCCTGGTTTT
>CM034147.1:478438302-478443302 GCA_019776745.2 Taxus chinensis | reverse complement strand
TAAACCATCAACCTTAAACCCTAATCCCTTAAACCTAAAACCTAAACCCTAAACCCTAAACCCTAAACTAAATCCTAAACCCTAAACATAAAACCTAAACCGTAAACCCACTAAACCTTACCCTAAACCCTAAAATCTAAAGTAAAAACCCTAAGCCCTAATACCTAAACCCTAAAACCTAAAATCTAAACCATAATCCCTAAACCTTAAACCGTAATTTATAAAAATTAAAACCTAAACCCCTAGCCCTAAACCCTAAATGTTGAGACCTAAATCCTAAATGATAAACCCTAATCCCTAATACCTAAACCCTTAGTCTTAAACCCTAAACCCCAAATCTTCAACCCTAAACCCTTAACCCAAAACAATAAAACCTACACCAAGATCCTTAAACCCTAAACCATAAACCCTAAACCCTAAACCTTAAAAACTAAACACTAAACCATAAACCCTAAACCATAAACTGTAAACCCTAAACCCTAAACCCTAAACCCTTAACCTTAAACCCCATAAACCCTAAACCCTAAACCGTAAACCCTAAACCCTAAACCCTAAACCATAAACCCTAAACCCTAAAAACCCAAACCCTAAACCATAAACCATAAACCATAAATCCTAAACCCTAAACCATTAGCCATAAACCCTAAATCCTAAACCCAAAACCCTAAACCCTAAACCCTATACCCTAAACCACAAAACCTCTAAACCTTGAGCCCTAAACCCTAAACCCTAAACCCTAAACCCTAAACCTTAAACCCTAAACATTAAAACCTAAACCCTAAACCCTAAAAATTAAACACTAAACCCTAAAACCTAAACTATTAACACCTAAACCCTAAACCCTAAACCCTCAACCCTTAAATCCTGAGACCTAAATCCAAATCCCTAAACACTAAAACCTATACCTTTTACAAACCCTAAACCCTAAACCTAAACCATAAACCCTAAACTCTAAACCATAAACCCTAAACCCTAAACCCTAAACCTTAAACCCTAAACCCCTAGAACTAAACCCTAAACCCTAAAAACCCTAAACCCTAAACCTTAAATCCTAAACCAGAAACAATAACTCCTAAACCCTAAACCCTAAAACCTAAAATATAAACCCTTTACAATAAACCTTAAACCCTAAACCATAAATCCTGGACCCAAAGCCCTAAACCCTTAACCTTTAGAACTAAAACCTAAACCCTAAACCTTGTACCGTAAACCATAAACCCTAATCCCTAAAACCTAAACCTTAAACCATAAAACCTAAACACTAAAGAATAAACCCTAAAATCTAAACCATAATCCCTAAACCCTAATGACTTAGCCTTATACCATAAACCCTAAATATGATCCCTAAACCCTAAACCCTAAACCATAAACCCTAAACACTAAACCCTAAACCCTAAACCCTAAACCCTAAAACCTTAAACCTAAACCTAAACTAAACCCTAAACCCTAAACCTTAAACCTAAACCCTAAACCCTAAACCTAAATCCTAAACCCTAAAAAAACCTTAAATCCTAAAACTAAACCCTAAATTGTAAACCCTAAACCCTAAACACTAAACCCTAAACCATAAACCCTAAACACTGAAACCTAAACCTTAAACCCTAAACATTAAAACATAAACCCTAAACACTAAATACTGAGCCATAAACCCTAAACCCTAAACCCTAAAACCTAAACCCTAAAACCTAAACCTTTAAATGCTAAAACCCTAAACCATAAACCCTAAACCCTAAACCTAAACCCTAAACCCTAAACACCTAAACCCTAAACCCTAAACACTAAACCCTAAGCCCTAAACCCTAAATCGTTATCCCTATACCATAAATCCTAAACATGAGACCTAAACCCTAAACCCTAAACCCTTAATCCTTAACCCTAAACAATAAACCCTAAACCCTTAACCTTAAACCTTGAGCCTTAAACCCTAAATGCTAAACCCTAAACCAT
The DNA here is from genome assembly GCA_019776745.2 of Taxus chinensis. Taxonomy (NCBI): domain Eukaryota; kingdom Viridiplantae; phylum Streptophyta; class Pinopsida; order Cupressales; family Taxaceae; genus Taxus; species Taxus chinensis. The sequence goes on along the minus strand of CM034147.1, from coordinate 478,441,355 downwards.
AAACCCTAAACACTAAACCCTAAACCCTAAACCCTAAATCCTAAACTCTAAACCCTAAACCCTAAACCCTAAACCCTAAACCCTAAACCCTAAACTATAAACCCTAAACCCTAAACCATAAACCTTAAACACTAAACCCTAAAACATTAAACGCTAAGCCCTAAGTCCTAAGACCTAAACCCAAAACCCTAAACCCTAATCCGTAAACCCAAAACCCTAAGTAATAAAACCTAAACCATAATCCATAAACCCTAAATATTAAACCCCTTAAATAATAAACCCTAAACCCTTAGCCCTAAACCATAAAACCTAAACCCTAAACCCTAAACCATAAACCCTAAACCCTAAACCCTAAACCTTAATTTGTAAAACCTAAAACTTAAACACTAAACCCTAAATAACAAACCCAAAACCCTAAACTCTAAACCATTAACAATAAATCATAAACCCACTAGACATTAAACCCTAAACCTTAAACCTTGAGCCATAAACCCTTAACCCTAAACCTCTCGCCATAAACCCTAAACCCTATAATGAAAACCCTAAATCATTAGCTCTAAACACTAAACCCTAAACCCTAAACCCTAAACCTAAACCTAAACCCTAAACCCTTAACCATAAATAATAAACCTTAAACCCTAAACCCTAAACCATAAACCTAAACCCTAAACCCTTAACCATAAACCCTAAACCCTCAACCTTGAGCCCTAAACCCTCAAACTAAACCCTAAACCCTAAACCCTAAACCATAAACCACTAAACAATAAACCCTAAACCCTTAGCCCTAAAATCTTAACCCAAAACCTTAAATCCTAAACCCTAAACCCTTTAACCCTGAGCCACAAACCCTAAAATCTAAACCATAAACTCTAAACCCTAAAAACTAAAAAATAAATCCTAAATTGTAAAACCCCAAAACCCTAAACCTAAACCCTAAACACTTAAACCCTAAACCCTAAACCCTGAACCCTAAACCCTAAACCCTAAGCCCTAAACCCTAAAACCTAAACCCTAAACCCTAAACCATAATCCCTAGTCCATTAACTATAATCCCTAAACCCTGAACCCTAAACCATAAACCTAAACCCTAAACCCTAATCCCTAATCCCTAACCCTAAACCCTAAACCATAAACCCTAAACCCTAAACCCTAAAACCTAAACCCTAAACACTTAACTCTAAGCCCTAAACCCCTAAACCCTTAAAGCCTAAACCCTAAACCCTAAACTCTAAACCCTAAACCCTAAACCCTAAACCCTAAACCCTAAACACTAAACATAAACCCTAAACTGTAAACCCCTTAAATCCAAAACCATTAGCCCTAAACCTTGAATGCTAATGACCTAAACCCTAGAACATAAACCCTAAACCCTAAGCCCTAAATCCTAAACCTTAAACAATAAACTATAAACCCTAAACCTTGATCTGTTATCCCTAATACCTAAACCCTAAACAATAAACCTAAAACTTGGTCCGTAAAACCTAAACCCTAAACCCTAAACCCTAAAACCAAAAACCCTAAGTCCTAAACCCTAAACCCTAAACCCTAATCCATAAACCTTAAACCATAAACCCTAATCTATAAACCTTAAACCCTAAACACTAAACCCTAAATCCCTAAACCCTAAACCCTAAATCCTAAACCCTAAACCCTAAACCCTAAAACCTAAACCCTAAAACCTAAACCATAAACCCTAAACCCTAAACCCTAAACCTTAAACCCTAAACCCTAAACCCTAAACCCTAAACCCTAAACCTAAGCCCTAAACCCTAAACCTTAAACCCTAAACCCAAAAACCTAAAACATAAACCCTATGCCCAAAATCATAAACCCTAAACTATAAACTAAAAACAATAAACTTTGAGCCCTAAATCCTAAAAACTAAATACTCAACCCTTAAACCTAAACCCTAAACCATAAATCCTTATCCCTAAACCCTTAACCCTAATTACTAAACGCTAAATGCTAAACCCTAAACCCTAAACCATAAAATATGATATCTAAAGCCTAAAGCCTAAAACCTAAACCCTAAACCCTAAACCCTAAACCCTAAACACTTCCCTAAACCCTAAACCCTAAACCCTGAACACAAAACCCTAAACCCCGAACCCAAAACCCTAAACCTAAACCCTAACCCTAATAAACCCTAAACCAAAACCCTAAAACCTAAACCCTAAACCCTAAACCCTAAACCCTAAACCCTAAACCCTAAACACCTAAACCCTAAAACCCTAAACCCTAAACCTAAACCCTAAACCCTAAACCCTAAATCTTCAACACTAAACCTTAAACCCTTAGCCCTAAACCCTAAACCTTGAGCCCTAGACCATAAACCCTTAACTATAAACCCTCAAACCCTAAACCCTAAACCCTAAACCCCTAAACCTAAACCCTAAACCCTAAACCCTAAACCTAAACCCTAAAACCCTAAACCCTAAACCCTAAAACCTAAACCCTAAACCCTGAGCCCTAAACCCTAAACCCTAAAACCCTTAAAACCTAAACCCTAAACCCTAAACCCCTTAAATCATAAACCCTAAAACCCTAAACCCTAAACCCTAAACCCTAAACAATAAACCCTAAAAAACCCTAAACCCATATCCCTAAACATTGAACTGTCAACCCTAAACCCTTACAATTAAGAACTAAACCCTAAACCCTAAATTGTAAAATCCTAAACCTAAACCCTAAATTGTAAACCCTAAACCCTAAACCCTAAACCCTAAACCCTAAACCCCATAAAACCTAAACTCTAAACCCTTAGCCACAAACCCTAAAACTAAAGCCCTAAACCCTAAATCTAAACCCTAAATTCCTAAACCTTAAACCCTAAACCCAAAACCCTAAACCTAAACCTTAAACCCTACCCTAACCCTAAACCCCTAAATCCTTAACCCCTAAACCCCTAACCCTAAACCCTAAAAACCCTAAACCTAAAAAAACCTAAACCCTAAACTCTAAACCCTAAACCATAAACCCTAAACCCTAAACCCTAAACCCTAAACCCTAAGCCGTAAAATCTAAACCTAAACACTAAACCCTAAAAAATAAAC